>CM053027.1:163899280-163945996 GCA_028564925.1 Lithobates sylvaticus | reverse complement strand
TACTTTACTATTCCCTTCTATGTATGCTCTGTTTGCTAATGACTTGTATTTTTGACCTCCTTCCCTAATTACCATGATTGCAATATGTTCTAATATGCTGTGCCCCTTTTCTCCTTCATGCATTTTTCCCTTCACTTACCTCACCAGCATGCTCTTCTGCCCCAATAGACACCTATGGCCTAGTCACTTAAGCAATGTCTTTTGTCTGCTGCATAGTATTGTTTGCCCCAAAACACCCCCTAAAATATGCACAAATGTTTGCTGTGTGGTTTACTTCATGTAGAGCCCCCTTTTTTTTTTGTTCTTTTGGTGGTGGGGGGGGGGGCAAACTCATTAGGAACCCCCTCCCCCAACTGCTCTGTCAGATGGTACCAATCCTTTATCTGCTGGCTTTCCCAAGGTCAATACACACTATATACCTACCTCTTTATAGTGCGCATCTTTAGGGATGAATTCAGCAAAGCATGTAGTGCAAGGGACTGCCTCCATACATTCCATTTCCTAATTTTTTGTCTTCTTTCCCTCCTATTAGCTTGCTTGGTAATTTAATAATGTCACACTGTGCCTGCCTTTTTTGGGGGGGGGGGGGGAAATGTTATTTGATCTTTCCAGTGGCCTGCCAATAGTGTTAAGTACAGAGGGTCTGGCCAAACTAGCCCACATTATTGAGCCATTTGCCAATCAATGAAGTGCAGTGGGTTACCGGCCCACCCCCCCCCCCCCCCCCCCCAAAACCATAGTTATTGCCAATGTCCCATCAGAAGTGGGGGGATTGATGGGGGGGTGAGTAATCTGTGAAGGGGAGCCTCTACTTTTCTGTGTAAATACTTTCCAGCCTCCAATTTTATACAATGCTCTTGTTCCAAGATGTTGATTGTCTAATCTGCTTGCAATGTTTAGGTGCAAAGTGACTCATTTTTTTTTTCTTGTTTCACTCCACAGTTCCCTTCCACGCCACAGGAATGGCAGACTGTGGCCTCCCACTTTGCCAGCCGTTGGGACTTTCCTAACTGCGGAGGGGCAATTGATGGGAAACACGTCCGCATCGTCCCACCGCCCAACTCGGGGTCCTACTATTATAATTATAAAGGGTTTAATAGTGTAGTGATGTTGGCGGTGGTGTCGGCAACATACGAGTTTATGTATGTGGACGTGGGGATGAACGGCCGGATATCGGATGGTGGGGCCATTACGCACACGGAGTTCTACTGGCGTCTCCAAAGTGGCAGTCTGTGCTTGCCACCTCCAGAGGAGAATGCCGAAGGACTCCCCTTCGTCTTTGTCGCAGATGAAGCGTTTGCGCTGACTCCCCATGTGATGAGGCCGTTCCCGATGAGGACCCTCACCCCGGACCAGAGGGTCTTCAACTACAGGCTGTCCAGAGCCAGAAGAGTGGTGGAGAACGCTTTTGGCATCCTGGCCAGCCGCTTCCGCCTGTTCCTGACGGCATTTAACTTGGCGGAATACAAACTGAACCACATAGTTCTTGCCTGTTGCATATTGCACAACTTCCTCAAAAGACATAACAGGAACTATGTGGTGCCCGTTGGCCCAGATGTGGAGGGCCCTCCAAATGCGGACCTCACAGCCCTTCGAGTGGCACGTCCAGGCTTGCCCCCTCTCAATGCCCGCGTGGTCCGGGACCAATATATGGAATACTTTGTGGGTAGGGGGGCCATTGCTCTGCCTGACGATGTGTGAGAGGCATTTTTTAATAAATCTGATATTTTAACCAACCTCTGATTTCTTGTCATTTCAGTCTTCTTTTTAGCTTATTTTACTTTGTCATTTTTTCCCTTTGCCTTCGACAGTGGTAATGCACTTTCTGGGCAAAAGGAGGTAACAGTCTCTTCTTCCCCAAAAGATTATTCTCATGTGTGTTTGCTACCTAATCTTTGGTCTAGAGAAGGTTTGTCCTGCATAACTGACACCCAAAATACTCCTTTTCAGCACCAGGTCTGACATGTGTGTATTCTCCAAAATGCTGTGCTCCGTGTTTTCGTACAAAGCACTGTGGGTGTCATTTACATAAGTCAAATCCGCTATGCTCTACAAGTGCATTGAAAAAGTTTCCTGGGAAAGGAAATTGCAGTGCAAAGTGGATTTGCCTTTAGTAAATAACACCCATTGCCCCCCATATCCTTTACATTTTACATACATAATGCATTGTTTTATTTAAATAAGGAAGCCACACATTTTGAAAAATAAAAAAGTTTACTTGGAAAACATTCACAAGTGCGTTTACAATCTTCACGCCAAAACTGACAACATCTTGGTTATTTACAACATTATTTACAAAGATTACGCAATTGGTAAAACCAGGCATGGAGCTAAGCAGAACCTATGAAGTAGGAAAGTTCAACTTTGTAAAGTGAAGACAAGATCAGACATGACTATATGTTCAAAGTGTGTTTGATCTTGCCTTCATCACATGGGGGGGGTCACCCCCGAAAAGTGGAAATTTGGAACATGCACACAATTTGGGTCTGAAAATGGTCATTAGATGGGAAAACACATGCCTAGAAGCTTCAAAAGTGCCATTTTCCATCATGGGGATGAATGGACGTTTTTTGGGGGTGCAACCCCTTCACCACAACCACTTTCGTAGTTCGTAAAGTGTTTGCACCCCCAAAAAAACGTTGCCATTCATCCACCATGGTGGGAGCTAGCACATGTGGACACAATGTGTGCATGTTCCAAATTTCAGACAGTTTTTAAGTTGCAAATGTGTTCATAAGCAGGCACAAATGTGTGTTAATTACTTGGTGCGTTTTCATATTTTTCCTAAAACATCAATGATGTTCTTCAATTTTTGTTGAACATCATTGATGTTTTGCTTTATGTAATCTAGATCTCGATTGCAGACCATTATCTCTCCGATGAGTACGTGGGCACTCTCTGTGGTAAAGTGCGATTTTTCTTCCACAACATCCACGTCACCTAAAAACCACAAACAAACAAAAATGGGGTGTTGGAAATGAGGCAGCCATACATGGATTAGCTTACCAGTAGCTGTGTTCTCCCACACTCACCTGTTGTGGTGACAATTTCTCCAAGTTCGATGATCTCTCCTTCCTCCTCCCTCCTCCTCTGCTTCTGCTCTTTCCCCTTTTTTGGGAGGTGTTGGTTTGGGGGTTTCCTCAGACGGCCCAAGTTTTCGCTCCCCTATGAGAATGTCCAAAAGGAAGATTTAGCAACACAAACTATTGAGGGCAGAAATAGGAAATGACAAACATTGCTTGAAAGTGACGGACACTATTTTAGTTTGGCCAGTTACAAATGTCAACTACATGAATGTAGTCACTTTGTAAAGGTGCTAAACTGACTAGCTTTTTGGTAGAAGTTTGTGTGATGGAGACCCCCCTCTAGTATCCACTGGAGCACATGTGTGGAAAAGGCTAATAAAAAGGGGGTTTGGGTGTCCCAGCACTAGTGCTCTCGAGTCCAGATGGGTAAACAGCTACTGGGTGACCTCTCCTTTACATTGAATAAATTGGCTTTACATTCTGGATGACATTTCTAGGGAGAACAAACTTCCTTTCCCCCAAAAAAACACCAAACATCGTATTATAAGTGGCCGCACGATCGAGGTTGCGTACGATCGAATGGACACACACACGACCATGACAGTGGCAGAAAGATCGAGGCTGAGTACGATCGAATGCACAGACGAACATGAAAGTGGCCATTTTGGAATGTACAACTTTGTAAAAATCAAACCACATGGAGCAGTATGCAAGCAAGAAATCAAACACAAAACACAACTACTTACTTTTTTGAAGAATTCTCTTGATCTTTCTGTACTGATCGGCCTCCCTCAGTTTCAGGTCTGACCAGCGTTTCCTCAGTTGCTCCTTGGATCGTTGTACCCCAAAATGATTGTACAGCCTTCTCACAACTTTAGACATGATCTTGGCCTTGCGGACATTGGGGTTGAGGTAAGGCCCATACTTCCCATCATAGTCGCTCCTCTTTAATATGTCCACCATCTCCAACATTTCTCCAAATGACATATTGGAGGCCTTGAATTTCAGGCTCCGGGATCGGGACGTTTCTGCCTCCGGCCTTTCCTCGTCCTCCTCCTCGTTGGGGGGATATTTGGGGCGCACCTGCTGTGTCCCCGCCATGTGCTCTCCCCACTGCGCCGTAAAGAGAAGGGGTGGGGAATAGACGAGAAAGATCGTCAGGGGCGGGCGGAGTTTGACGCATGCGCACTGTATATAAAACGTCACACGCCTGTGTCGTAGCCACGATCTGGGAGACGAGGGGAGAGAAAGCTCACGCACGAGACGATCGCTACAAACGAAGGTACAATTTGACGTTGGTACATAACTAGCCTAGACTGATTAGAACTTGAGGCTTCTTTATGGAGAAGATTAGGAGAGTTTAGGCTGACATTATTTATATTGTTTTGTGTGGCGTTGTGTCTTGCAGAGGTGATGGAGGCGTTCTACAACGTGAGCTTTCTCCCACACTTCATTGATAAATACCGGCAATTCCCCCTCTTATGGCAGGCAAAACACAGGGATTATAGCAACAGACCAAAGAGGTACGCAGCCCTGCTGAAACTGGTGGCATTTGTAAAGCCTACCCTGCCCATGGCAACCGTCGCAAACTTAAAAGTGAAGATAAACAACATGAAGACTACCTATTTCCGGGAGCGCAATAAGGTCCTGAAGTCACAAGCATCTGGAGCTGCAGCAGCTGATGTCCATGTCCCCACGCTCTGGTACTATGAGAGGCTCCACTTTCTCAAAGACCAGGCTACTGTCAGGAAGTCACTCTCGACTCTTCCTTGCACGCGTCCTTCCACGCACGCCACCCCTGATGAGGCTTCCGAGGACCAACCTGGGCCTTCCAGTCAGGAATATGTGCAGGTGCCCAGCTTGTTCCAGGTATAGTAGTTTTGGAACCAGTTTGTTGAATAATGAATGATGTTCAGTTAATTCAGGATCCCCAATTGCTTATTTCCTAACGTGATTGACATATCAACAGACAGTGGTGTGGGAGACATTTTTGGGAAGAATCTAAACTGCAGGGCTGAGAATTGTATGGTTTTGTATTTGAAAACATTTTGCAACAGTCACTAGATGAGAATTGTGTGTGTTTGATGAACAAATAACTGAAACTATGTCCCTTTTTCAGACACAGGAAGACCTCAGCCAGGAGGTGGCTGTGGAAGGTGGCAGTCAGGAGGAGGCAGGGGGTAGTGGCAGCCAAGAGGGGGGTAGGCGTAGGAGCCTGACTGTCTCCCAAGTCTCTCCCCTCCGCCTTCCCTACAGAAGGGCGAAAAACATGGGGGAGGTGGGAGAGTCAGCGCTCCAGCTGATAAAAGATGCCTCAGCCTCCCTCTATGCCACACCCACCTACGAGGAGGCCTTTGCCTCCTTGGTTACAAGTAAATTTACGGGTATGGAGGCGGGGCAACGCAGCATGTGTGAGGAGGTCATCCTCAAAATACTAAATGAAGGGATGGCTGGGGAGATGACTCCCCTCACACATGTTTGCGAGAGTGACCTTGCTCCGCCTCCTCCTCCTCCTTCTGCCACCCCACCAGCACCACGGCGTGGAAGGAAGCGTACAAGGAAGACAAGAGAGTGACAACCTGGACTCAGTCTGGTCTGAGAGAAGATGGAGCCTCTCGTAGTACCAGAGCCTGGGGACCTAGATGGCATCTGCTGCAGTTCCGGATGTTTTGGACTTCAGGACCAGATTGCGCTCCCTTATTATTTAGATAGGTAGTCTTCATGCCCCCAATTGTTTAAGTCTGTAAAATGATGGTTGCCATGGGTGTCCAAGGCTTTGCAAATTCCCCAAGTTTCACCATGGCTGCGTTCCTCTTTGGTCTGTTGCTGAGACCTAAATAAAGGTTTTTTTGATTTGAAATAATCATTGACTATTGTGTTTTACTTTTCTACAATGACAGTTTTTCTTTGAGTAGGCAGGTACATTTCACTAATCCTAGAATTAACAAGGGGCACCAACAACCAACAAACTCCTAGTAAATGTAAGCAAGAAATACAAAATGTTAATAATGTGGTTTTGCTAAGTTGAGACATACAAACCCCCTCCAAAAAAAAAAAAAATCTCCTTCAAATATGTATTCCCCCAAAAAAAAAAAAAATCTGGGTAAAAAAATAAGAAAGATTGTATTACGATCTGAGTAAAAATAAACATGTAGTGTATAAATGCTGCAAAGTAATAAAGAAGTAAGTTTGTGAGAAGTGCGGGTGAATAGGAGCTGCTAAAACATGTCATTCTTGTTGCATTGTAAAGAAAAAGAGAATGCGCTGCATTAAAGACATTTTAACATTGCAGCGTGACGAATGTGCTGTGTCGATTAGGAAAGGTAGTTTTACCTGACCGAGCGCTTCCGTCACAGAATTTCTTCTGAGCATGCGTAGCACTTTGTCCGTCGGACAAGCGTACACACGCTCGGATTTGGTGTGATCGGACCGGGTTGACGGCAAATCTTTCCAGCAGGAGATAAGACTTTGTCCGACGGACAAACCGACGAACACTGTCCGATGGTGCATACACACGGTCTGATTTTTCAACAACCTTGTCCGATCGGACCAAATTGATGAAAAAGTCCGACCGTGTGTATGGGGCTTTAGTGGTGTCTTGGGACTGTGCTGTGTGGTAGGGCAGTGTAACCCTCAAGACTGGATGGTCAGAAATACAAATTCTTTGGCAGATAAAATACCTCCCTTTATATGTTCTCCATCTGTGCATTTAACTATTTAGCTGAAGGTCAACTTTAAGGGTTCATTTACCTACAGTACCGTTAAAGTGTAAATACGGTGTAGTGTAACCAAAAAGTTGTTGTCCAGCTTGGCAACCATGCAACTAGCATTTTCAGAATGAGGCCACCAATGGCAGCCCTTGTAGTTTGTTTAAAAAATGACAAAAGGGGAAAGATAATGTCTGATTCTAGACTGTACTATAGAGGGAGCAGACCCTGGATTCTATACAGCAGCCAGTGGCGGTGCATTTTTCAAACACTACAGGAAATGATGTGGCTAGTAACATGGTGACCAAGCAGCGGGGAAGATGTGGCTATGTATCTAATGCCGCGTACACACGTGCAGACTTTTGCCGGCGGACCTAGTCCAGCGGACAATCCCGCGGGACTTTCCAGCTAGGTCCGCTGGACTTTCCGAGCGTGTGGACTTGCCCACACACGCACGGACTTCTCCAGCGGATAATCCGCCGGCCAAAAGTCTGCGGGACTTTTGAAAATGAACGGACTTGCCCACACACGGAGCAGTCCGTTCATTTCGAACGTAACTTCAGGTTACGTAGCTAGCGTAGGCAGTAAATGCCGCCGCGCTAGCTCCGCAAGCTGGCATGGATTTAAAGGGAATCCCCACGCCGAAAAAACGGCGTGGGGGTTCCCCCCAAATCCAAGTCAGACCCTCATCCGAGCACGCAGCCTGGCAGGCCAGGAAAGGGGTGGGGACGAACGAGCGCCCCCCCCCCCTCCTGAGCCGTACCAGGCCGCGTGCCCTCAACATGGGGGGTGCCCTGGGGAAAGGGGGGCCGTGCGGCCCCCCCACCCCAAAGCACCTTGTCCCCATGTTGATGAGGACAAGGGCCTCTTCCCGACAACCCTGGCCGTTGGTTGTCGGGGTCTGCGGGCGGGGGCTTATCGGAATCTGGGAGCCCCCTTTAATAAGGGGGCCCCCAGATACCGGCCCCCCACCCTATGTGAATGAGTATGGGGTACGATGTACCCCTACCCATTCACCTAAGGTGTAAAATGTAAAGTACAAAAACACACACACTTTTGAAAAAATATTTTATTGCACTGCTCCGGGGGTCTTCTTCCGTCTTGGGGTCTTCTCGCCGGACTCCTCCGCTCTCTTCTGCTCTTTTACCTAGCTCTTTCACGAGCGGGGAGTCCGGCTACCTTCTTCGTCGTCGTCGCCGCCGTCGTCTGGGGGTCTCGATCCGCCTTCGGGGGTCTTCCGGGGGTCTCTTCTGTTCTTGCGGCGGTCGTCGTCTTCCGCGCCGCCGGCGCCTTCTTCTTCTTCTTCTTGTCCTTCTTGTTCTTCTTCTTCTTCTTCGATGTTGACCCGTCGCTGTCTCTGCCCGGAATGCCTGTGCCGCTCTGCGCTGGGTCTTATATAGGGGCATGGGGGACAGGGTCACATGTTCATGTCACATGGTGACCCCGCCCCCTTGCGATGTCACAGTCCCAGCATCCTCCGGGACTGTGACAACACAAGGGGGCGGGGTCACCATGTGACATGTGCATGTGACCCTGTCCCCATGCCCCTATATAAGTCCAAGCGCAGCGCGGCACAAGCATTCCGGGCAGAGAGAGCGTCGGGTCAACATCGGAAGAAGAAGAACAAGAAGAAGGACAAGAAGAAGAAGAAGGCGCCGGCGGCGCGGAAGACGACGACCGCCGCAAGAACAGAAGAGACCCCCGGAAGACCCCCGAAGGCGGATCGAGACCCCCAGACGACGACGACGGCGGCGACGACGAAGAAGGTAGCCGGACTCCCCCGTTCGTGAAAGAGCTAGGTAAAAGAGCAGAAGAGAGCGGAGGAGTCCGGCGAGAAGACCCCCAAGACGGAAGAAGACCCCCGGAGCAGTGCAATAAAATATTTTTTCAAAAGTGTGTGTGTTTTTGTACTTTACATTTTACACCTTAGGTGAATGGGTAGGGGTACATCGTACCCCATACTCATTCACATAGGGTGGGGGGCCGGGATCTGGGGGCCCCCTTATTAAAGGGGGCTCCCAGATTCCGATAAGCCCCCGCCCGCAGACCCCGACAACCAACGGCCAGGGTTGTCGGGAAGAGGCCCTTGTCCTCATCAACATGGGGACAAGGTGCTTTGGGGTGGGGGGGCCGCACGGCCCCCCTTTCCCCAGGGCACCCCCCATGTTGAGGGCACGCGGCCTGGTACGGCTCAGGAGGGGGGGGGCTCGTTCGTCCCCACCCCTTTCCTGGCCTGCCAGGCTGCGTGCTCGGATGAGGGTCTGACATGGATTTGGGGGGAACCCCCACGCCGTTTTTTCGGCGTGGGGAGTCCCTTTAAATCCATGCCAGGTCACGGAGCTAGCGCGGCGGCAGTAACTGCCTACGCTAGCTACGTAACCTGAAGTCACGTGCTAAATGAACGGACTTGCCGATGAGCGGCAAGTCCGTTCATTTCAAAAGTCCCGCGGACTTGCCCACTAACGGCGGGATTGTCCGCCGGACTGCCAAGTCCAGCGGATAATTTTAAAACCAAACTTAAAACTTTGGTCCGCCGGACTTTGGCGCCAAAAAGTCCGCCGGCGCCCACACACGAGGGGATTATCCGCTGGACTTCAGTCCAGAGGATAATCCCGCGGGATTGTCCCTTCGTGTGTACGCGGCATTAGCTTGGCTTGTGATTTCTCATTGCCGCCAGTAGATGTCACTTGTATCACTGGTCATAGTTAGGGTTGCCACCTTTTCTTCAAGTCACACCCGAACACTTTAGCTTTGCACAGCAATTGCTTTTATTATAGTATAAACTATATATATATTTTGCAATCATATAAAGTTAATCACAAGAGTCCCCACAGAGTCCCCCTTTTACATCTGAATCTGCAGAGCTCCCCTTTTATATCTGAACTCGCAGAGTTCCCTTAAACAGTAAGGGGGGACTCTGCAGACTCTGATGTAAGGGATGCTCTGGGAACCCTGATTTAAGGGGGGACACTGCAAACTCAGATGCATGGAGAGGACTCTGATGTAAGGGGGAACACTTGTCTATCCCTATATCCAATAAGAATACAGCTTGAAGGATGGAGGACTGGATCTAGGGGAAGAGGGGAAGAGGGAAGGAAAAGAGAAGAGAGAAAATCCTTTTTTTTTTGCTTCCAGCTATATTGTTATATTGTTACATTCTAAAAGGAACTGACTAGAAAAAAAATGCTGGTTTAATTATTAGGATGTAATTGCCGCTATATAAATATATAAGGCTACCCTAGAGTTTTTTGGGTTTTTTTCCTTTTTTTTTTTCTCTTCTTTCCTTCTTCCATTTTTTTTTTTCCCTTTTTTTTTTTTTTTTCTCTCTCTTTGTCCTCCCTCCTGCTGGCTATAGGCTATAGGCGGAGATGTAGTGGAGTATAGTCAGACAAACTTGTCTTCCTAATAGTGGGCTAGTGGCCCATTAGCAAGCCTGGATGAACTCTTTTTTGTTCCCCTTTTTTACATCTTCCTGCGGGAATTTGTGTGGTATTCAAAAAAAAGGAAATCATTTTTTATTTTTTTTATTTTTGTTTATTTTTATTTTTTTTCTCCTTTTTGGGAGGTTTTCCTTCCTTTTTTTTTGGATGCTTGTATGGGTGTGGTGCTTTTTTTTTTTTTTTTTTTTTGTTTGTTCCTGTTTTTTGGATCCCCTTTTTCCTTTTTTTTTTTTTTTTTTTGCTCTGTTCCCCCCCCCCCCCCCCCTTCTTTCTCAGCTATATCCACCTCTACCGTTCAGACAGAATTTAACGGGTTACATACTTGTGGATCAAGCCTTTCTTATAGGATTTTGCTTAATATATATATGGATAAAAGTTTAGGTGTCAATATGCATATAGGTCCTAGGTACTCCTTATTCTTTTTATGGTTGCTCGTTAAGACTTTAAATAATATTGGTGTGTACACATATATATATATAGAGAAATATGGCAAATGAAATTTTGATTCTATCATGGAACATAAGAGGAATAAAGGACCGTACTAAGAAGAGGGCTATGTTTGATACACTGGGGCAATATTCACCATCGATAGTTTGCCTGCAGGAAACGCATCTAACCCGTGATACAGTTAATCTACTGCAAGATAAAATGTACCCAATTCAGTATCATGCTGTATATTCTACATATGCTAGAGGTACAAGTATATTAATTTCTTCTAAAATACAGTTTTCCTGCAGGCAAGTGTTGCTGGATCCACAAGGGAGATACATAATGTTAGTGTGTAAATTATTTTCCATAGAATTTATACTGGGCTCAATATACATCCCTCCACCATATAATGGTGAGGTAATTCGCCAGATAGGTGAATTTCTGATATATAACCCAGGGATACCTCTCTTGATAGTGGGAGATTTTAACAGTGTTTGTGATCCTAGTAGAGATAGATATCCAGCTGGCCCTCAAGGGGATACTCCTTTTTTTAGATATTGTAGAGAATTGGGTCTACAGGATATCTGGCGACTTAAAAATCCACTGTCTAATGCCTACTCTTGTTGCTCTAGCACGTATAAAACCCTATCAAGAATAGACCTAATATTGGGCACGGAATTAGCCTTACCATGGGGGTCTAATATACAATATTTAACTAGGGGCCTGTCAGATCATTCCCCCATTTTAGTTTCTTTAAATAAAATAAAGCCTAGGTTGAAGCCTAACTGGCGGGTCCCTGCTTTTTGGTTAAAGGAAATGTCACAGGGAGATTCAACGAGTCGAGCTTTAAGGGAGTTTTTCTCCATTAATGAGAACTCTGCTTCAAGCCAGGTGATCTGGGACACTATGAAGGCATTTCTGAGAGGGGTCCTATTGAAGGCAATAAGTGTGCAGAAAAAATTGAATGTAGAAAGTGAATCTTTATTAGCAGCAGAGATTCGGCAAAAGGAAGCTCAATATATACAAGACCCTACCACCCCCAACCGCTGCGCCTGGAGGGATACACAACAATTATATAGACGATTAGTACTGGATAAGGCTGATAAGGCCTGCTTTCTTTCCAGATGTCGTGGCTGGGAGGAAGGGGAGAGACCAGGGCATATGCTAGCCGTAGTGGCAAAATCTCAGGAGAAAATTAATTTTATTTCCGCTATTCGTAAAATAGGGGGTGAGATTACAAATGATCAAAATGGAATTAAAGACTCTTTTTTTTCTTTCTATAGTGATCTGTATCAGAGCAAGACGGAATACTCTATGACACTTCTTGGAGATTTTTTGGACCCTCTAAATCTGCCTTCTCTCTCTAGTGCGGCTAGAGAGGAACTCAATGCCCCGCTGACGCTGGAGGAGCTAAGACAGGCAGTGTTAGAAGCCCCAAACAATAAAGCCCCAGGTTTAGACGGGTTACCGGCAGAAGTGTATAAATACTATGGGGATATTCTGCTACCGGAATTACTGAAGGTATTTAACCATGCATGGGAAACCTTTAAACTTCCTGACTCTATGAATGAAGCCTGTATTATAGTGTTACTAAAGCCAGATAAGGATCCTTTGACTCCGGAATCTTATCGCCCAATATCGTTATTAAATTCAGACGCCAAGATCCTGGCCAGGATCCTGGCAGATAGATTGGGTAGAGTCATGCAAGGATTGATCTATCCAGATCAATCTGGTTTTATACATACTAGGTCTACATCGATCAATTTGAGGCGACTTTTTTTAAATATGCAGTTACCAGCAGATAACATGGGGAGGAGGGCTATTTTGTCACTCGACGCTGCAAAAGCATTCGACAGCGTCGAGTGGACATATATGTGGGAGGTATTAGATAGGTTTGGCCTGGGACATAACTTTATACAATGGATCAAGCTTCTATACTCTGACCCAAGGGCTTGTATGCAAATTAATGGGGTGGTGACAGAGTTCTTCTCATTATCAAGAGGCACCAGACAAGGGTGCCCATTATCCCCATTATTGTTTGCACTGGCTGTGGAGCCGCTAGCAGAAGCGGTTCGACAATCGGAGGATATTTGTGGGTTTATTAGAGGGCCAAGGAACGAAAAGATATCATTATATGCGGACGACGCACTGCTGTTCCTTGGCGACACTGATAACTCCTTGATATCCTTAATGACACTTATAAAAAAATTTGGCTCATTCTCAGGCTTTACTATTAACTGGGACAAATCGGTCCTATTCCCACTTGATGAATTCAGTTTTAATATACCGAAGGAGGCCGATCAAATTAAGGTAGTGAAATTCTTTAAATATTTAGGAATATGGATATATCCAAGGTTAAAAGATTATTTGCAGTATAATTTAACTCCCATTTTGGAGAAATTTAAACAAAAGAGTATAGCATGGTCCAAATTACCTCTATCAGTTGTAGGCCGAGCAAATCTGATAAAAATGACGTGGGCCCCCCAATTATTATATGCTCTACATAATTCACCTATATGGATTCCGTTAAAATGGTTCAAAAAAATAGATTCTCTGTTCCGTAAGCTAATATGGAAAGGTAAGAGCTCTAGGATTAGACTGTCTACCCTTCAGAGAACTAAAGAAGGGGGGGGGGGGGGGCCTGGCAGTGCCACAGCCAAGAGTGTATTTTATAGCTTCTCAATTGCAGCATTTTGCGGGGTGGGGGACGATGGATTGGAGAGACCCAATACAGGCTGTGCTATTAAGTCAGTGTTCAAGCTATAATCTTATGGCCCAACTAGAATCAGGATCATTTGCCTGTATTCACTCTAGCCCAACATTGGTGCTAATGAATAAAGTATGGCAGGAAATGAGGCGCACAATGAAATATGAAGGGGTGTCAGAATTCTCTCCAATATGGGGGAATAGGTACTATGGAGAACTCTGTAAACTAGAGGGGTTTGAATACTGGCGCTCCAAAGGAATACAATATATCTCTCAGCTCTATGCTCAAAGCGATATACGGTCTTTTCAGGAGCTACAGGAATTATATAAACTGCCGCATAACAATTTTTATAAATATTTACAACTGCGACATGCAGCCTACTCCCAGTTTAAAGGAGGCGGGATGAATATAAGACCAATGCCATTGATATCTTTATTAGCAGGGACAGGGAAAAAAAAAAAGGTTTAATATCGCTAATATATAGCCAACTTATGGCAAATTATCAAGATATTTTGGATAGTCCAGGCAGAAAGGGTTGGGAGCTAGATCTGGGGGTTATACTGGAGGAGGAATGGCAAAATATTCTGAAGAGGGCACCGATGGTCTCTTTATCATCTACACAATGCTTAACACAACTGTTTATTATTTATAGGACATATAGGACTCCAGTAAAATTATATAAGTGGGGGCGTAGGGAAACTTCGGACTGCCCAAGATGTAAGCAACCCCAGACAGATTTGCTACATATGCTTTGGAAATGCCCTAAACTGGTCAGATACTGGCGAGAAGTGGTGTCCACAATTAATGGGGTTTATAATAGCCAAATAGAACTGGACCCCAAAATATGTCTACTGGGTTATCTTAATGAAGAGTTATATCCGAGGGAAATGTCCATTTCAATCGGCAGATTATTATTTATAGCCCGTAAGTTAATAGCTAGAAAATGGATGTCCTCCAGTGTTCCAGTATTTGAGGAATGGCGCTCCCAGGTAAATGAGGCAATATTAATGGAGAGACAGGCTTATCAGAATAGGGGTACAATGGATATATTAGTTAAGCTGTGGGGACCCTGGTTAATAACACCAGGTCTGGCCTCATTCTCTTGGATTTCAAATTTAATAGAGAGTGGATAGGGAAAAAAAAAAAATATGGGCTGTATGGGAAGGGTTGAGTGGTATGGATGGAGAGGGTGGAGGAGGAAAGGGAAGTGGGAGGGTGATCCTCCCTTTTTTTTTTTTTTACCCCTTTTTCTTTTTTTTTTTTTTTTTTTTTTTTTTTTTTTTTTTGTTTTTTGTTTTTGTTATGAATGGTTTTGTATAGGTAATTCTATTTGGGGTACATAGTCTTTGATGGGGATCTATGGAAATAAGTAATTAGAAGTTTAAAAATATATACTCTGTAAAGTTATTGTAAAAAAAAAAATGGATATTGTAAAAAAATTGGTAAATAAGAAAATGTTGAATAAAGAGGTAATGTAAAAAAAAAAAAAAGGGGGAACACTGTGGCTTCTGGTGTAAAGGGGAACTCTGATGTAAGGGGTGCTCTGAGAACCCTTAGTGTACTCAGAGGCAGAAGATAGAAGGGGGGAGACTTCAGTCACAGTTAGGGAATGGTGGATGGTGAGCACTGCAAAAGAAAAAATGGGAAAACACAGAGGGGTAGGGGCGAGGAGAGAGGAGCAGATCAAGCCCTCTCTCCTCTTCCGTCTGCTTGGGGGGAATTGTTAGTGCTGTTTTTGGGCAGTGTGAGAGACACTCTCGGCTTAGACAACTGCAGCCAGCAACCCTGTTGGGAACCCATAGCCCAGTCTGAATAATGTGTCCGGGTTTCAGGCAGTTTGAAACCCGAACACATGATTCCAAACCCGACAGGTGGCAACCCTAGTCATAGTATGAGATTTCACAAACAAACTTAAGTTATAAATATTTATATTTTCTTTATCTGCTCCAGTAGGAGGTTTAGGCAACTGGTGTATGCTGAGGGGTGATAGAAATATTGGGGACAGGCCATATACTGACTCTCTTCCCCTGGGCTTAGGCCTAGGGAAGTGCTGTTGGATGGAGTTCTGCTGTTAGGCCCAATAGCCTGTTTTAGGGCCCAATGTGTGCTGAAGTAGACCTGAAGCTGTCCTGCCTGATCTAGAGGAAGCTGTGCCAAGGAGGAGACCCAGGGGAGACCCCTTGCTAGATAGAGCCAGGAAGAAGGCTATATTAGAAAGAGTCATCGCAAAATGTGCCCATAGGTAGTTTAATTGGCAGAGGCACCCGATGTGGTTGTTCAAAGGATATGCAGGCGTTGTCTCCTTTAGTAAAACATCCAATTACTTTATTTAACCAAATAAAATGCATTTGTGGCTTTTTAATTGCCACTTCCTCAGTTCAAAGTGATAAAATTGGTGTCTAGTATCAGCTGGTAGTGAGATCCACTTGGAGATTATTCTTTATTGGCCACTAGGTGGAATGTAGAGATTGTGGCTGTGATGTCATCTAGGTGGATCACATGGCTCATTAGGAAAAAGGCTGGTCTCTCAGAAGGGCCTGGTGACTCACTTGGAGGACACACTGAAATTTGTGAATGTGCTTACAGTGTTGCTGGGTCGGACTAAAGGTTCTGACACTTTGAAGCTGGACATTAATCTGGATCTGAAGAGTCTGTAAGTGATCTGTTATGGTATCTGGTACTTCTAACCCTCACCTCCTTAACTGTTCTCCAATAAAACCTTAAAAAATACTAAATTTACTTGTGCCCAGTATCCTTTCTCCATCCCCCCATTTTAGCCATTGACCTTGGGTGAAATGCTAGCCTTCCCCTGGTCTCTGGAGGTGCTATCCTGCTTTTGGGGTGTCAGAGGGGTGCTACATTTCATTACCTCAGAATGAGTATCTGGTCAAAATGTTCAAATGACAAAGCGTGCTTTATTATTAAAAACACAACATTAAAATGTATTTAATACTCATAAAAGCGGAACTCCCAGAGAATACTAGATTGTAACCTCTAACAAGCATGGCCCTCTGATTCCTTCTGTATTGAATTGTATTGTAACTGTACTGTCTGCCCTCATGCTGTAAAGAGCTGCACAAACTGTTGGCGCTATATAAATCCTGTATAATAATATTTAATAACATACTTAATTTACAGGTTACATCAGTGGTTAAAGAGAGAATTTTCACAAGGGTAATGGCGAAAAAACACAACAAGCACAGAATAGAAAAATATGGGGTTTGGAGGAGTACAGTGGTAATAAAAAGTTTACAAAGAAGAGTAAAGGTGTCTGTGAAACCCCTTGATTGTACAAAGGAATCAGTATAGATCTAATAACTGCCCATTTTGCATAGGAGCACTGAGCGCTGCTAAAACACATTCTTTCATACGCCAGCTGTGCTGATGACTATTTTTGGCACATTAAAGGAAACCTTTCATAGAGGCCACCATTGCTGACCTTTCCTTCTGGCAATGCTAAACTGTCTGGCTGTTGACTTGATCCAGATGCTTCGGTATTTTGAGTCACTGACCTGCAACAAAGCTGGCCATACACTGATAGAATTTCAGCCAATTCGAAGGAATCAGTCAAAAATCTAACAGCAGGCTTTTCTACCGGCTCAACAATAGTCACTTAATAAATTGACTTTTGTTAGTTTTTGCCAGTCAGCTGCAGATACTGTTCTGGCATTATTACAGCTGGCATTAAGGCAATCAAAGTACAATAGCTCAGCTGGGGCAATTCGTCCATCAATATCATTTGTGTGGATTGAGAAGTTTCTTTTTTCCTTTCAGACCATAGGCTTAAAAGAAATGTATTAGTGTATGTCCATTTTTGCTCATCATAACTGAATCAGGTGCGTACATCTTATAAACAATAATTTTTTTTGGACGTACTGCACGATGAGTCTTCCTTCTTTTTATATATACAACATGGCCCAATACTAAGAATAGCTGGCTCGAGGCTGGCAACGAGATCTGGTGTGGAGATTGAGGCATCTATGGTTGAACATATGATCCACTTCCATACAGTGCCAATGTACAGCTGAACCTGGGAGGTGGAAGGAAGCTCTGCAACTCACACTGTTCTGTTCATGATCTCTTATAATCTGGAGATCATGGAAATTTCGTAAGAGGCCACTATTTCTACTTTTGAGCACTGGTGGAACACAGAAGCACTTTGTTGGATGTCATTATTAACCTCTTGGCGTCCGCGCTATAGCCGAATGACAGCCACAGCACGGACCTGGCTTTGATCATGACATATTTGGAGTTTAGTACAGCTGAACCAAGTCTTTTCACTTCTTCTTATCCCAAGATACATAAATAGTTCTTCCAGGGGAATCAAGAACCATGATACTTTAGAGGAATGTATAGTCTCTTCTATTTTTTACAATCATAAAAAAATGAGATCAGCTTAATATAAATAACCTTACAATGGGATAAAATGAATGTCAGCCCAGACACAAATCCAGGATTTCCCACTTTCCAAGTACCATATGACATATCTGAACATCAGGATAGGAAGACTGTATCCACCCTGTACCACCTAATCTACAATCCCCTCATAATCAATATTACTAAGGGGATTTAGAAAGCTGGGTGAATCTGCCAAGCTCACTATTTGGCAAGGGACAATCTATTAAATATGGTGAGGTTCATCAGCCACTATACCAATTCCAAACACTCTCACTCCTTTTAAAACACAGGTTGTTGTAAAAACTCCAAGTGCCCCCAAAACTCTCTACACAAACTAATGGCATCAAAAGTAGAATATAGCATGGGCATCCAGAATATAGGAGCATGCAATTTGGGATGCCTCTCTAGGCTAAGTTAAAGTGCATGTAATATAGATAATGTAGAGAATAAGATTTCCTTTCATTTGAGCCCAGTCTTGCCACACAGATTTACATGAGGCCTGAGAAATCCTCTTTTATTGTTCAGTTAGAAAGATCTGAAGTGCTGAAATCTTTGTCAAAAACGCCCCCTTGCTGTGAGTGACAGGTGATTTACATATCTCATGCACTAACCTGAGAGACAGGCACAGACCACAGATCCACAGACCAGAGTGAAAATAAATTGATTTGAGTGAACAGCAAGAAGAATATAGGGGAGATGTATGTAGTCAGAGCTGGGCAGGGTAGAACATGCAGTGATCTGATGATTGTTATAGTGCAGTGTGTGTGTCTGAGGATACATTGATCACAGGATTTGTTATGTGGGGGAGGGGTGGATTTATCACTTTTTATAATTACACAGGATGTGCCTCTTTTAGGCTAGTGCATGAGATATGTAAATCACCTGTCACTCACAGCAAGGGGGCGTTTTTGACAAAGATTTCAGCACTTTGTCAAGATCTTTCTAACTGAACAATAAAAGAGGATTTCTCAGGCCTCAAGTAAATCTGTGTGGCAAGACTGGGCTCAAATGAAAGGAAATATTATTCTCTACATTATGACATCAAACTTTAAGCTTCACTGTACTTGAATAATACCATAGAAGCAGGTATGGCCTAGCCATGGTTCCTAGCCAGCAACTTCCACACCAAATTTCCCAAATTACTTACTCATCTTAAAAACAACAGTGTTCAGGGACACAATTATAGCATGGAGGGAATCCAAACTCAAATTCAAGTATAAATGTACACAGTATTTTATGAATGACAATTATTTATGACACACAGTGCTTCCACTAAATGTATTTCCGTTAGGGTTTATGTCTGCTTTAATGTTTCTTGCTTTGTCTTATGCAGTGCTAAATATTTAATGAAATGCCATTTTGCAACATTTAAATAAAGTAAAAAAAGGGAAAAAGGTAAACAATGCAATGCATTATAACAAAGGACCACACATCAGTGGGCCTGTGTTATACAGCACATAATGTGTGTCAACTGGTGTAAATGGGAACTTATTAGTAAAGACTATTGTGGTTATAGCAGATCATCACTTAACATAAACTAGTATCTGCAGATTATCTCTCAGTATAGGCTAATATGTGCAGAACACCATTCATTATATTCTATGTGCAATGTAATACCGGTAAACTGTTGCTGGCTATGTAATATCTGCTTAGCATCACTCATCTACTAAGTAGAACATCACTTTAAAAAAAATCTATGCAGAACATTGTATTAACATTGTATAACATCTAGTATCTGCAGAGCATTGCACATTGGTTATATTTTTCACATATTGAACATTGGTTATGTTTTTCAGGTATACAGATTATCTCTTCCATCAAGCGACCTGACATGCAGAGAAACAGTCATGGCAAGCTTGTTAGATTCTAAAAACCGAATTACTCACTAGAAACTAAAACTTATAATAGATTTTAGATTTTAGAATGTAATGCATTCAGATCATCTCTCCTTGGAGGCAATGTTATGAACACAGATAAGAACTAATATGACTGCTGATCCTGGGAGTTACCTGCTACACAAACATCTCCATTCTTCCTTTTACTTGCCTGCAGGAGATAGCCATGTGAGGGGTATGGGATAGCAACCAGTCTCCTCCCCCTGCTCTTAGCAACAATAGACAGAGGCAGCATATGTCAGGGAAAGGAGAGATACCCAATTATACATGGAACTCTCAGGGAAAGGTTATGTTTGTCCCTGTGAAGCACCACTGCAAGGTATGTGCTCTGCAACTCTGCTTATAGGGAGATACTGGGCCTGGAACCCAGTATTGGCAGGGTGGAGGGTGAAGATGCAGGACAGTCCCGGCAAATCTAGGACAGTTGGCATCCATGCACATATTGGACACCTTACAACATAAAACTACATTTTCATTTGTAATCGTTGACACACCTCAATGCCAAATTCCCCCTATTTTTGGACAAAATAAATGTTTACACATGAAATATTGACTTTCCTGCAGAGGATGTATTTGGAAAAATTTAGAAGGCTCTATGCAAATAAGAAAGTGTGTGATAAATAGGACATCAAGGGAATCTCAATTCAAGATAATACATAGACCTTATTATGCCTTTGATTTATTCCATAGGCTAAATGCCATACTTCCACAATTTCTCCAAATGTGGCCTAGCAGGAGAAACTCTAATATACTGTTTCTGGAATTGCCCAATACCTGAACCATATCTAGTGGGTCAACTTGCCCTAGGAGCTTTGGATATATCTCTTTTTACCTACTGGTCTTCTCCAAAGACTGTTTGCATAGTGATAAAACTATACACACCTGTCTACTATAAGCAAGAAGAAAAGTTATGTAAACCTTATGTCCATTTAAAAAGTGTTTAATAACGTGATATGGTTGTGTTTAAAGAGGCCTGTCAGGGAGTTACGGTGACCCCCTTGTATTTCAGACAATGTGATTTCCATGAAAAATTTAAATGTGGTTTAAGGCATGCAACTTCAGAGGCGTGTATTAAAATGCTCCAAATCTCAGATTTAGTGAGATTAATTTTGAAATTAGATACCGTATATACTCGAGTATAGGCCATCCCGAATATAAGCCGAGGCCCCTAATTTACCACAAAAAAACTGGGAAAACGTATTGACCCTTTTAAATGCTGAGGGTGAGAAATGGAGCAGCTACTGTAAGTGGAAAAGAGGGTCAGCAAATGCCCATCTGCATGTCCCCTGTGTCCTGTAAACCCCCCCCCCCCCCTGTGTCCCCATTGCAGCCTACCTGTGCCGATCGATCTGCCTCCCGCCGATCTGCCTCCCGCTGATCTGCCACCTGTGTCCACCAGTCTTAGAAGCGATCGTTAATGCCTCCTGTGCCGATCGCTGGATGTCCGATGTCCTGTGTCCCCCCCATTGCTGATCAGCGTGTAAGGCGCAATTACAAATTTAAAAGCCGCGCCTCCTCCTCCTCCTCGTCCGTGATAGGAGGAACACTCGGTTTTCCCAGCAGTCAGTGTGCAGTGTTCCGCCTATCACGGACATCCTCTCATCCTCCTCCATGAGCTGAGAATGACAGGACGTCCGTGATAGGAGGAACACTGCACCCTGACTTACTGATGGGAAAATTAGTGTTCGCCTATCACGGACGGGCGGGAGGAGGCGGCGCGGCTTTTGAACACTGCCGTCTGTCTGCATGACACGCTGTTCATGTAGGCAGACGGCACTGACTCGAGTATAAGCCGAGGGGGGGACTTTCAGCCCTAAAAAATGGCCTGAAAATCTCGGCTTATACTCGAGTATATACGGTAACTCCCTAAATAGGGTGGTGTTAAATAGTGGAGAGGAATAGTTTTAAAGAAAGATTTACTTTTCTGAATTTGAGCTGTAGGCCCTTGTATAGTGCTGCTATTGTGCACATCATCTTAGGTCCAGAACCCATAAAATTCTGATGTAGTCATAAGATAAGGGGAAGGCTCCCCGCTGTCAGAATACAAGTAACACAGTGAGAGTAAATAGGCTCATTTATTTTCCTTCAACCCGCTGGTATAATGCATGGCTAGCCTCCGGTAAGACCGTAATGTGTGCATGTAAAGACTCAGGTCTAATATCCCCTACTCTTCCGCAATGGAGTTAGCATATTTAGCTAAATAAGGGACCAGAATATTTTTAAATGCCTTATAGTAGACAGATGTAAATTTATTTGCCTGAGGGTCTGAATTTTAATGCCTATGAAATTTCCTCTTCAGTGATGTCAGCCTAAAGAGATTTATGAGCGTTGAGAGGTAGGGTAGATAGTTTAGCCTGTGCTAAATATTCTAAGGTTCATGCTTATTTTTCTTTAGGTCAGCACAAGGGAGAATGTTCCCGTACATTATACAGCTTATGGTAGAAGCTTTTAAAAATGGGGCAATACCAGGCGTAGCAAATTTCATGTCAAGGATTTCATTTTAGAAATAAAGGGGCAGTCTTCTTCTCCTGTAAAGCTCTCACCAGGCTTTTTCCACGTATGTTACCCCTTTTTATAATTTTTTTGTGATACTGAGTGAAAGGCCTGTTTAGTTTTAGTAGCAAGTTGCTTTAGGTGTGAGGAAAGTTTCTGAAGTTGTTCAAGCTGTTTGATTTGCTTGCTCAGTCCCAAAAGCTGGTGGGCATGTTCTCTTTTTCTCTTTTTTTACTAGTTCCCAATTCAATAGGTTTACCAAAAATGGAGGCTTTATGAGCGTCCCAAATTAGGGAAGGACATTAGTTTGGAAATTCCATTTGAGCTCAGCCTCCAGTTGGGCTCAATCAAGCAGGTCGGAAACAAGCATCCATTTATTTGAACATGTAGAAAGGATAGAAACAAATAACTGAGTAATAACAGATGCATGCTACAATAGTAGGCTTCCACAGTAATTCCAAATGTCAATGGGATATGAAAATGGCATTAATTCTGGTATAAGAATCATGAGTCTTAGAGTAAGAGGCATAATCACGTTCTGTGGGGTGAAGAGCTCCCATGTGTCCATAGGTTGGACGTCATAGAAACATTTCTTAATAAACTTGAGGTGTTTTTCAGGGATAGAGGAGGATCTCTATGATGTATAAAGAATAGGATCCAAGCCAATGTTTAGGTCACCCACTAGAATCATTAGGTCAGATACAAAATCAGATAGCTTTGTGAGTATTTGAGACACAAAACTAGGTTGACCCTGGTTGGGGCAGTACATATTAACAAGGGTGCATGGAGTGTTACCTAAATAGCCCTTGAGGAATATGAATCTCCCATGAACATCAGATAACATACTTTCCAATTTAAAGGAGGTGTCTTTGTGAATACTAGTAATGACTCCTTTGCCTTTTGTTTGTGTCAGAGGGACTATAATACCATATTGGGAAAATGTGACAGTGCAGTTTGGTATTGGTAGAATATGTTAAATCCATTTCTTGGAGGAAAGCAATATGACATGCAAGATGTTTCAGCTCTCCATATATTTGATGTCTCTTACCTGGTAAGTTCAAGCCTCTTACATTGTAAAAAAACTATATTAATACTCGCTATGGGTAAGTGAGGGCTTTTCCTGGGAGCTGGTACCTTGGCAAAATTGGGTAAGGAGGGGGATTGGTAAAGAAGGAACAGAAAGGTGCAAGAAAAAAAAAAAACACGAGGAGAATTAAGAAAAAATGTAACCAAGTTATGTCACGCCAACGTTTGCAGTGAGTAAACAGGGGGCTAGACAGCTGATGGGCATTTACCACAACAGTCGAAAGCCTTAAAGAATCATATGGACCGCCCAACAACTGTTTATAGAGTGGGGTAGCATCCCTTCAGGAAACAAGCCATGTGCAAATATGACACGTCTAAAGAGCCATTGCTAAGGGCTCTATTAATACAAATATCAACATGAAAATATCAGAAAACCATCCAAGCTTAAATCAAGTTACTATAACGCTATCCAAACGGCATAAAGTACAGTAGCTGAAATGTTTGTAGAGCAGATGTAAATTATACAGCTGTGATTTAGGAAGACACCCCCTCGTTGAGTCAAAAAACCTAGTGATCATTAAGTGTCAAGCAACAATGGGTTCAAGCGGAGGAGAGTAATGGCTGGAAGTCTATATAATAACAGATTAAAGTGCAAACATTAAAGGTTTTACCCATTTTTCTGTGAAGAACTTGGGGTGTTGGAGCGCCTCTTTTTCACAGAGGTTTTATGCTAGCGTGAGTCCAAAGTGACAGTAAAGGCCAGAATGATCTCCTGCCAATTGGGTAGGGTTGGCAGATCAATTGGGAGATCTACAAAGAAGGTAGGTAGATCATTTGGAAAATGAAGAAGTCCTGAACGGCTGGTTGTTTTCTTTTTTACTTATTATAGGATTGTCACTTTATTTTTGAGTTTTAACAGTGAACCAGTTCCTTCACACCAATAAGCCTTTTAATGTTCTGTATTTGCACCTATGCTATATGTACTTTACAATTGTTTTACATGACCCTGTATATACACTATATTACCAAAAGTATTGGGACACCTGCCTTTACACACACATGAACTTTAATGACATCCCAGTCTAATGCCCCATACACACGGTCAGAAATTCAGACGGAAAAAGTCCGATCTGATTATTTTGTCGGAAACTCCGATCATGTGTGGGCTCTATCAGACTTTTTCCGTCGGAATTTCTGAAGGAAAAAGTTTGAGAACTGGATCTAAAATTTTCCAACAACAAAATCCGATCAGACTTTTTCCGATCGTGTGTAGAGAATTCCGACGCACAAAGTGCCACGCATGCTCAGAAAAAAATTGGAGAAAAACGCTATTGGCTACTGGCCTCTACGTAGTCCGGTCGTACGTTTTATACGTCCCCTCGTTCTGAACTATCAGATTTTCCGACAACTTTGTGCGACCGTGTGTATGCAAGACAAGTTTCGGCCAAAATCCGTCTGAAAAAATCAGACGGATTTTGTGGTCGGAATGTCCCACCGTGTGTATGGGGCATTAGTCTGTAGATTTCAATATTGAGTTGGCCCACCCTTTGGTTCCCCTTGGCACCCTTTGGCACCCCTACAGCGTCAACTTTTCTGGGAAGACTGTCCACAAGGTTTAGGAGTGTATCTATAGCAATGTTTGACCATTCTTCCAGAAGCTCATTTGTGAGGTCAGGCACTGATGTGGACGAAAAGGCCTGGCTCAGAGTCTCCAGTCTAATTAATCCCAAAGGTGTTCTATCGGGTTGAGATCAAGTTCCTCCACCCCAAACTCGCTTATCCATTTCTTTATGGACCTTGCTTTGTGCACTGGTGCGCAGTCATGTTGGAATAGGAAGGGGCCATCCCCAAACTGTTCCCACAAAGTTGGGAGCATGAAATTGTCCAAAATGTCTTGGTATGCTGATGCCTTAAGAGTTCCCTTCACTGGAACTAAGGGGCCAAACCCAACCCCTGAAAAACAACCCCACACCATAATCCCCCCTCCACCAAAAGCTTTGGACCAGTGCACAAAGCAAGGTCCATAAAGACATGGATGAGTGAGTTTGGGGTGGAGGAACTTGACTGTCCTGCACAAAGTCCTGACCTCAACCCGATAGAACATCTTAGGATGAATTGGAGTGGAGACTGGGAGCCATCTCGTCCAATATCAGTGCCTGACCTCACAAATACGCTTCTGGAAGAGTGGTCAAACATTCCCATAGACACACTCCTAAACCTTGTGGACAGCCTTCCCAGAAGAGCTAAAGCACTAATAGCTGAAAAGGGTAGGCCAACTCAATATTAAACTCTACGGACTAAGACTGGGATGCCATTAAAGTTATTGTGCATGTAGAGGCAGGCATCCCAATACTTTTGGTAATATAGTGCATCATTGTAAAAAACAATAAAACTTTTCCGATAGAAGTTTTTTTTAAAGGATATATGTATATATCTTAACAACTCAATTTATATTGTATTTTAGATATGCGTGAAAATTTATTTTCCGATGAGTACACATTGCAAGTTATTATTCTAAGCTTTGCCTGAAAACTATTTTATTTTACTTTCACAATTTGCAATCTTGCAGTGCTGAGATTATGTGTGCTTCATTTCAGCTATTGCAACTTTGTTGCTTGCACCCTAGAAACTCTTTGTTTAGGCAGCTAGCGTCTGAAGAAGAGCGGACACCCCTCGAAACACGCCAGCTTTATTTGGACTTTACATCCCACCTATGTTTTTACTGGCCAGCAGATCTTGCTGGATGATGCAAATGATGGACTTTATATTATTTGTCTGATTTTATCATTTGTGAATAGGCAATTTTACCACTTTTTTAATAAACCAAGTATTGCAAAGTTAATGTGCAAGGCTGGTGCGCCCTCTGTTCCTTTTTACTTTAATGCCGCGTACACACGGTCGGAATTCTTGTCGGAAAAAGCTCTGATGGTTTTCCCGTCGGAATTCCGACGGAATTTCGCTCAAACTGTCTTGCCTACACACGGTCACACCAAATTCCGATGGTCAGTAACACAGCGGCATAAAACACGTTCGACAGCACTATAAAAGGAAAGTTTAATGCTTCCGAGCATGCGTCGAATTGTTTCCGAGCATGCGTCGAATTGTTTCCGAGCATGCGTCAGAATTTTGCGTGTCGGAATTGCATACACACGATCGGAAAATCCGATAGAAAGGTTTTCCGTCGGAAAAATTGAGAACAGGTTCTCATTCCAAAGTCCGTCGGAAATTCCGACAGAAAAAGACCGATGGGCATACACACGGTCGGAAAATCCGTTGAAAAGCTCCCATCGGACTGTTTCCATCGGAAATTCAGACCGTGTGTACGCGGCATTAGAGTTTCTTCTGGGTTCCCTCAGCCTGTTAAGAGTGGCAGCACAGCTGATGTGGTGGCGTGACTGATGAAGATCTACTCCTCTAATCTACCGTATGGCAATCTCTTTAGCACAGGAGCATTTGTTTTTCTTTACATTCACTACCAATACCAAAATACTTTGATCGTATAACATTGTTTTGTTTAGCTGCAAATGAGTGAGCTCCTGTGGCTATTTTCTTATGAAATGTTTTTAGGCCTGTTTATTTTTATAGTGGTGGTTGTAAAAATATCTTCCCTGCAAGTAGATAAATACGTTTGATATCAGCAACATCTAGTTAAAGCATATCTAAAATACATATTTAATATATTGCAGCTTAATGATCCTTAGAATTGTTGGTTCTATTAGTTGCACTTTCTTAGGCTATCTATAGGGGAGCAATGTAGCTGCATTTGGACAGCTGCACTGCCAGCCTGTGAAGAGGGTAGTGTTAGATGGACAGAAATATACAAATATAGCAAAAATAGGGATATATAAATATATATAGAAACATATAAATGAGTGTCCACACTGTGCAAAGTTAATTAACCAAAGTCTCTGCACTCAAATGTGAAAGTCACTCATTCATAAATGAACTAACGGCAGTGAAAAATTCCAATCCATCCAAAAACGAGCAGACAATTAATGTACAAAGAGCTTCTTTATGCAACATCCCAATATCTTTGTGTATATTTAAAAATTCTGTCTCTCCACCACTCTAATAGACAGACACTCACCAGCTTAAAATGCCTCTCTTAATCATTTTTTTATCAGTTGATAAAGCTTTTCGCTGCAGTAATCCAGTCAGGGTATACAAATCCTCCCCCTCCTCTTTAAGCAAGCACTTGACAGATCACATAACATGTAAGTCAGTACACAGGCTGCCTTGGGACCCCTTCTGCCATTGCACAAGCTGGCACTCCTGCTTCTCAGCGTTTCTCCCTGGCTCCTTGTTTTCACAGGCTCGCACGTGATCGTTGCTAGGCCACGTACTGACGCATTTCATCATCAAAATTACTTTATCGGAAGGATGGTCTAGTCGTAAAAATCGAAAGTATATATATATATATATATATATTTATGGTCTAGAGCCCTACGGACGACATGAGTAAAGATGACCATATAGGAACAA
This sequence comes from Lithobates sylvaticus, assembly GCA_028564925.1. Classification (NCBI taxonomy): domain Eukaryota; kingdom Metazoa; phylum Chordata; class Amphibia; order Anura; family Ranidae; genus Lithobates; species Lithobates sylvaticus. Next base: position 163,918,393 of record CM053027.1, on the reverse strand, counting down.
CACAAAACTCACCAACATGAAATAGACCTGAAAGTGTGCCTTGGTCTACCGTATGGTACACCAAAATAAGGGGGCATACCCTAGATAAAGAATGATAAGAAGTAGTTATGGAATAATGTGGAATGAGTATTCGGTCTGAGGTAAGAATACTTGGAAGAGGCTTTTAAAAGGGGAGGGTGGGTGGGTATCACGCACAGGAAACCGACAAAGACCGGCGGCCTTTGGGCTGCTTAAATACCCTCCGGGCTCCTCCCATAACTTCAGGCCGGTACCCGGCCTTCCAATTTATGGTCTAGAGCCCTACGGACGACATGAGTAAAGATGACCATATAGGAACAACACAAAACTCACCAACATGAAATAGACCTGAAAGTGTGCCTTGGTCTACCGTATGGTACACCAAAATAAGGGGGCAAAAACCTTCAGGTAGGGGATAATTATTTGTTAAGGTAATGTCGCTGAGTAAGACGAGCAAAGGCCTGAGCCACCTCTAACTGTGGGTTAGGAATGTAGCGAGAGAAGCAGGCCGATTCCGCCGACCCAGTTCCTTGATCACCTGGTCCGGAACCCCCTGTCTTGAGGCCGTCGTGGCCGCCCCAATCCGGAATGAATGCCCGGAGTACTGGCTGGGGTCCAACTGAAGATTGCCGAGAAGGACCCGGACATGTTCCACGAACTGCGACGAGTTGAGGGGTTATACCGGAAAGGGCAGGAGCGGACTGGACCCTGGGCGGTCGGATAGCAGTGCCGTCAAGCGGTTTAACACGGCAACTGGGCACCAGTTGTTGTGAGTCCTGTACAGGTGAACATCTACTCCGGAACCTCGCTGCTGAGTTTTGGATGTCGCCAAGTGAAGGACGTAGTGATCCTGGTGGCGACAGAGACTACTTCTATGCAAGGCTGGACCGGCTGGGTGGCTGCGAGTGAACTCGCTGGCCGTGGAAACCCATAAAACGCCATGTGTATCGCAGCCTGCAGGACGGTGCTGAGGAGGAGACCGAAAGGGGACCTATCCAGGATGTCAGATATTCCCTGAAGATCTCCCCCGTGGTAGGCAGCCGCTTCGGCTGACTGGCAGCTGGTGTTTCTGCACTCCCCGTGGTAGAGCCCTCACTGCGTGGCAGGAGAACACCGAAGGCCTCGCGGGGTCTTGATGCGACAAGTAGTGCGGCACCCCGGCCACGTACTGGCGTATCGTGCTGTGTGACAGTGCTAGGTGAGAATGACCATAAGCGCTGAGTTAAACTTCCCTGGAATGAATGAGCAGTAAACATTGAACTGATGCTGTAGGGACAGCTGGACCAGTCTGCGGAGGAAGGACATGACGGGCCTGGATTTAGGCCTGCCCTTGCTGATGATCTTGGCTGTGGCTTGATTGTCTGTCGTGAAAGCCACAGTCTGTCCAAACCAATGGTGACCCCATAGGTGAGCGGCTGCTACGATGGGGAAGAGCTCAAAAGAGGGCTGACGTGGTAGTGAAGCCTGGTGTGGCTAGTAATTGAGGAGGCCAAGGGGCGACGAACCATAAATGGCCAAAAATGGCGGCGCATCCTGTGGATGTCGCCGCATCGGTCACCACCTGAGGTGACTGCGTGGACACGACTGGGATGAACAGGGACACACCGTTCCAATTACCAAGAAAGAGTTCCCCCATGGCCAGATCTGCCCTGGCTGCCCAAGGGCTACTCTTAGACCCGAAGGTCAAATTGGTCGCGAAACAATATCGCTCCCTCCACTTGATGAGGGGACGAGCGAGTTGAGACTGGGAGCGACGGAAGAATGAGGCGCTGACAGATCATACACCAGATGTTTTTATTTGAAAAATTATTCCCTGTACAAGCCCGATAGGGCTAACCCTCCAGATGTTAAAGGGAGACTGACTGAACGGGCCTATCAAGAAGTCCCGATCCAACTCCGTCTGCAGAAGGACGTCAATCGCTGGCACATCTGTTGCTGCTGAGCGTAGGTTCGGACATTCGTGGGTGGAGTGGGGCAGGGTGACGAGCCCGGTATGAAACCCATCGGCGAAACCCTGGATGAGGTAGCTGGCAAGTGACGGAGTGGGGTGTGAGGTCAAGTAAACACCGAGCCAAAGGGCATTGACCCGGCTTAGTCGTGGTTCTTCTGTTTGACCTCACATAGAATCCTGGGGTGCGCCCTCTGGCATAGGGTGCAAATGTGCAAGAGCCGGCACTGGCTGAAGTTGCAGGAGCCGTAATTGAAATTGTTGCAAATGGCGGCTCCCCCAACCAGCCGCACCGGACGTCCCAACTTGTCCACCTTTTGTCCTTGCGCCGGGGCCTGCTGAGCCTGGCTCGTGCTAGTAGAGGCCGTGCTAGCTATCGGATGGACAGAGGCTATGTTGGCACACCAGACCGTGGTGTGGGACGCTGACTGACAGACAGCACATAGCGGGGAGCGAAGACCCGCGAAGTGGCGGCAGAACAACTCCGTGTCCACTACGCTCCAGTCCGTTGTCAGATGAAACTGTGAGAATCTGGCTGCGGCTTTGGCCGAGAAGGACCGATGATAGTCGTAGAACGCTGAGCCACCGTATTTGTGGCCCAGGTCTACGATCAAATGGAGGTAGAGGTCCAGTTCCTCCCGTCTGCCGGGGGTGGCTGAGCACAGCACATCCCTAAACATGCCGAAAGCGAGCGTGAACTCGGGCACCGTGAGCTTTCTGTTGAGCCTCGGATCCTTCGCTTTCAGAACCACCGAGACGTCCCCCCAGGTGTAGGCCTTGTTCTCGGCCAAGTCATGGACCGAGATCATGAGTGAGGCCAGGTTAACGTCTCTGCCCTCTAAAATGTCCTTCCTTACGCTGGGTGGCACCAGGTGGGAAGGGTGTACGGTAGTCGTGGCAAGCTCACAACCTGCGACCGGTGCACTGATGGCTGGGACCACCGCAGGGTCCGGAACCGTGGCAGCCGGGCTAGTCTCTAGACGAGACACCCTGTCCTGGACCTCAACGATAGAGGAAGACAGGGAGGACACGAGGGTGTGTAGCTGAGCGATGGCGGCTGAAATCGATTCCAGAGACGCCTGCTGGCTGCTGGGGCTTGGTGCGGCCGGTGGTGGGAAGAGGAGCCTGAATAGCTCCGCCTTCCTGGCCGTGGACGAGAAGGGTATCCCTCTGCGTCTCAGCTCGGCGGACAGCCTGGGAATTGTCCATGCCCTAAGGGACTGGACACTGCCAGCCTCGGAGGCTGATGCCGGAGATAGCGGGGTGGTGAGGTCATCGCTGCCGACTGATGACATGGCGGCTGCCAAGACCCGTTACTTAGTAGACTGGTCACGTGTCTGCAGGCTGGGCCTATAAAGAGGTGACAAGCAATGAGTTTGAATGTGTCACCTATGATCTACGTACCTGCCATGAGAAAGCAGGAGCCCCTCGTGCCCCTGCGTTTTTTTTTTTTTTTTTTTTTTTTTTTTTACCTGCTGGAACCCTGATCAAGCTGGTGCAGGTGGACCTACTGAATCCGACTGACCTGAGAGAGTGTGAGAGAAAGTACCTATTTAAGAGCCTAACTGCTGCCGTCCAGAGCGACGGAACCCAACGTAGATGATAACAACAGGCGATAGTGACTTAAGTCGACTGCCGAGAACGCTGTGGGATCAAATGACAGATGACAACACTAATGACTGACTTGACATGTTGCCTTAACTGAACGAACTTCCCGTGACAGGGCCCGGCCTGTTCGTACCGTATGGGGGGTGCCTGTGAGCCGGACTCTGGAGCACGTACAGGAATGAGGCAACCGTGAAACGAGGCTAACTGCCTGGGTATTGCTGAGGCCGAACTGTGACATCCAGCTGCCACCGGTCCGACTCCAAGCTCCCTTTTTTTTTTTTTTTATTTTTTTTATTTTTTAAGGGCACGCCGGCGCGAATTCGTACAGGCAGGTGACCAATTAACGCCGGGGCGTGGTAAGGTGACACATAAATGATATAACATGACAAGGACAAGAGTCAAAGTCTTTTTTTTTTTTTTTTTTTTTTTTTTTTTGCGACTCCGCCCCTGGCGCATGTATTGAAATGAGGCCAGGCCTAGGGCACGCCGACACGAATTAGTGCGAGGTAGTGACTGCATTCATGCCGGGCGTGGTAAGGTGACAGAAATGAGATACCATGACAGGGGCAAGAATCAGGAATGTACGCAAACCAGTGAAGCGATTCCGCCCTTGGCGCATGTATTGAAATGAGGCCGGGCCTAGGGCACGCCGACACGAATTAGTGCGAGGTAGTGACTGCATTCATGCCGGGCGTGGTAAGGTGACAGAAATGATATACCATGACAGGGGCAAGAATCAGGAATGTACGCAAACCAGTGATGCGATTCCGCCCTTGGCGCATGTATTGAAATGAGGCCGGGCCTAGGGCACGCCGACACGAATTAGTGCGAGGTAGTGACTGCATTCATGCCGGGCGTGGTAAGGTGACAGAAATGATATACCATGACAGGGGCAAGAATCAGGAATGAACGCAACCAGTAATGCGATTCCGCCCTTGGCGCATGTATTGAAATGAGGCCGGCCTGGGGCACGCCGACACGAATTAGTGCGAGGTAGTGACTGCATTCATGCCGGGCGTGGTAAGGTGACAGAAATGACATACCATGACAGGGGCAAGAATCAGGAATGTACGCAACCAGTGATGTGATTCCGCCCTTGGTGCATGTATCGAAATGAGGCCGGGTAGTCGTGCATCTGGATCGCCCCGATCGGAGCATGTATGGATGCGACCGGACCAGGATCGAAGCGATGGCATGAACGCCCTGTTTAACTGATGCGAAATGATTTAGCATGACCGAATGGCCCGATACGTTGGCCATGTTTGAAATGATGAAATGATTGTCATGCTAACACGTGAAATGTTTCGACACGGTCGAAGTGATTCATACAATTAGTATGCCAACAGTGCTTCGGAATGTGAATAGCGATTTGGTACGCTCGCTGGCGCCACTGATTCGAAAAATGGCAGGACATGAACGATGCGTGTGAGTGCGAACGGCACCCGTGCGTGAGTCGTGTTTGAACGATTCGAAGACTGCGTAGCACGACCGCGTAAGGGAACCCTTGAGTGCCGGATGCGGCATCGGTCGGAGTGTTTCGTGGCGGGCGGCCCTGAATGTGCGTGCCGCTAGATGGCTCCCGATCGTGTACAACCAAAAAACGTGCGAGTAAGTGTTTAGGTTTCGAGACAAGCAGCGCGTGGTTCGTGAGCTACGCAGACCACAGTTTAGTGACATGATAAGCAGTGCATGAGAACGTAAACATGGGAGCCGAAGCCCTACCTGCGACAGCCGAACCAGACTCTTTGAACGAACTGCGACTCGGCGACACGAGTGCGACACGAAGGGACAACACGACTTACGAACACGGAACGCGGGACTGCAACAAGAGGAGACGGACAGACGAAAACGGAGCTCACGAACCGGCACCAACAGCGCTTGTCTCGAACGAGTCGGTCCTAGATGTCTGACGTATCAGATATCACGCACAGGAAACCGACAAAGACCGGCGGCCTTTGGGCTGCTTAAATACCCTCCGGGCTCCTCCCATAACTTCAGGCCGGTACCCGGCCTTCCAATATATATATAAGAACAACGTTGCGCTAAAATAATTTATAACAAACTGCTGCACGTAAAAATACCCTGAATACTGGAAAGTAGGCAAAAATAGAAAAATAAATTAAAAGTGCGCTGTCAGTTAAAAGATATCAAACCCTATCAATAGTGACCACAGTGATAGTCAAATCAACTTAGTGAAATATCTTGCTCAAACTAGCAAATTAGTAACAGTGAATAAAAACAAAAAAGAAATGAAACAAACATGTGTCAACCACATAAAATGTGTCACGAAGGCTACTTTCACACTGAAGCGTTGCGGGGGCTGAAGGTAAAGCGTCAAAACCATCATTTTAGCGGCGCTATTCGGCCACTAGCGGGGGGGTTTAACCCCTGCCAGCGGCCAAAAAAGGGTTAAAACCACCCGCAAATCGCTGCTGCAGCGGCGCTTTGCAGGCGGGTTTGCAGCGCTGCCCCATTGCTTTCAATGGGAAGGGGCGCTTTAGGAGCAGTAAATACACCGCTCCTACAGCGCTCCAAAGATGCGTCTTGCAGGACTTTTTTGACCGTCCTGCAAGTGCACCGCTCCAGTGTGAAAGCCCTTGGGAGACACAGCAGCGGCTGTTTCAGGGTGCTTTGCAGGCGGTATTTTTAGCGATGTAGCGCCTGCAAAGCACCCCAGTGTGAAAGGGGCCTTAGTGTCCATATTGTTTATTACTCATAAAATGTGTCACTTAGTGCCCATATTGTTCATTACTCAATGTCTACTGTGCAATATGTCTCAAAGACATCAATGTTATATGGCAACATAAATGTCCAAAAACGAATAAGAAAAAAAAAAAAAAATTGTGTCCAAACAATTTTTAAAAAAAGACAAACAGATGAGTGCACTGTTCCCAGTTTTCCTTAACCACTTGCTTACTGGGCACTTAAACCCCCCTCCTGTCCAGACCAATTTTCAGCTTTCAGCGCTGATGCACTTTGAATGACAATTGCACGGTCATACAACACTGTACCCAAATGACATTTTTATAATTTTTTTCCCACAAATAGAGCTTTCTTTTAGTGGTATTTGATCACCTCTGCGGTTTTTATTTTTTGTTAAAAAAAATTTAAAAGACTGAATTTAAAAAATATTTTTTTATATTTTGTTATAAAATTTTGCAAACGGATATTTGTTCTCCTTCATTGATGTACACTGATGAGGTGACACTGATGGGCACTGATAGGTGGCAGTGATGGGCACTAATGGGTGGCAATAATCGGCACTGGTTGGTTACACTGATAGGCAGCACTGCTAGGTGGCACTGATTGGCACCAATGGTGGGCATTGATAGGTGGCACGTGTGGGCATTGATAGGTGGCAATCATGGGCATTGATAGGTGGCACTGGTGGGCACTGTTGGTACTGGCAGGTGGCAATGGCAGGTGGCACTGACAGGGGGTACTGGTGGCACAGATGAGGCAGAATTGTCTCTTCCTCTTCGGGACCGATGGTACTTGAACATAAGCCGATTACCGAGCTTTTGTTTACATCATGTGATCAGCTGTCATTGGCTGACAGCTGATCACATGGTAAGGGGCCGGGATCAGCCCCTTTCTCGGATCTGTGATCACCCAAGTCTCAGTGACCCAGTGATCCAAGTGCGCACCGCACGCGCCCTGCAGGGGGCACGCACGGCGCGTGCAAAGGGGAGCACGTCATATGACGGCCTCCCGGAAATTCAGGTCCGTGCTGTGGCTGTCATTCGACTATAGCGCGGACGCCAAGAGGTTAATAATGACATCCAACAAAGTGCTTCTGTGTTCCACCAGTGCTCAAAAGTAGAAATAGTGGCCTCTTACCAAATTTCCATGATCTCCAGATTATAAGAGATCATGAACAGAACAGCGTGAGTTTCAGAGCTTCCTTACACCTCCAAGGTTCAGCTGTACATTGGCACTGTGTGGAAGTGGATCATATGTTCAACCATAGATGCCATGGGCCATGTTGTATATATAAAAAGAAGGAAGATTCATCGTGCAGTACGTCCAAAAAAAATTATTGTTTAAAAAATGTACGCACCTGATTCAGTTATGATGAACAAAAATGGACATACACTAATACATTTCTTTTAAGCCTATGGTCTGAAAGGAAAAAAGAAACTCCTCAATCCACACAAATGATATTGATGGACGAATTGCCCCAGCTGAGCTATTGTACTTTGACTGCCTTAATGCCAGCTGTCATAATGCCAGAACAGTATCTGCAGCTGACTCCATTAACAAAAGTCAATTTATTAAGTGACTATTGTTGAGCCGGTAGAAAAACCTACTGTTAGATTTTTGACTGATTCCTTTGAATTGGCTGAAATTCTATCAGTGTATGGCCAGCTTTGTTGCAGGTCAGTGACTCAAAATACCGAAGCATCTGGATCAAGTCAACAGCCAGACAGTTTAGCATTGCCAGAAGGAAAGGTCAGCAATGGTGGCCTCTATGAAAGGTTTCCTTTAATGTGCCAAAAATAGTCATCAGCACAGCTGGCGTATGAAAGAATGTGTTTTAGCAGCGCTCAGTGCTCCTATGCAAAATGGGCAGTTATTAGATCTATACTGATTCCTTTGTACAATCAAGGGGTTTCACAGACACCTTTACTCTTCTTTGTAAACTTTTTATTACCACTGTACTCTTCCAAACCCCATATTTTTCTATTCTGTGCTTGTTGTGTTTTTTCGCCATTACCCTTGTGAAAATTCTCTCTTTAACCACTGATGTAACCTGTAAATTAAGTATGTTATTAAATATTATTATACAGGATTTATATAGCGCCAACAGTTTGTGCAGATCTTTACAGCATGAGGGCAGACAGTACAGTTACAATACAATACAGAAGGAATCAGAGGGCCATGCTTGTTAGAGGTTACAATCTATTATTCTCTGGGAGTTCCGCTTTTATGAGTATTAAATACATTTTAATGTTGTGTTTTTAATAATAAAGCACGCTTTGTCATTTGAACATTTTGACCAGATACTCATTCTGAGGTAATGAAATGTAGCACCCCTCTGACACCCCAAAAGCAGGATAGCACCTCCAGAGACCAGGGGCAGGCTAGCCTTTCACCCAAGGTCAATGGCTGAAATGGGGGGATGGAGAAAGGATACTGGGCACAAGTAAATTTAGTATTTTTTAAGGTTTTATTGGAGAACAGTTAAGGAGGTGAGGGTTAGAAGTCCCAGATACCATAACAGATCACTTACAGACTCTCCAGATCCAGATTAATGTCCAGCTTCAAAGTGTCAGAACCTTTAGTCCGACCCAGCAACACTGTAAGCACATTCACAAATTTCAGTGTGTCCTCCAAGTGAGTCACGAGGCCCTTCTGAGAGACCAGCCTTTTTCCTAATGAGCCATGTGATCCACCTAGATGACATCACAGCCACAATCTCTACATTCCACCTAGTGGCCAATAAAGAATAATCTCCAAGTGGATCTCACTACCAGCTGATACTAGACACCAATTTTATCACTTTGAACTGAGGAAGTGGCAATTAAAAAGCCACAAATGCATTTTATTTGGTTAAATAAAGTAATTGGATGTTTTACTAAAGGAGACAACGCCTGCATATCCTTTGAACAACCACATCGGATGCCTCTGCCAATTAAACTACCTATGGGCACATTTTGCGATGATTCTTTCTAATATAGCCTTCTTCCTGGCTCTATCTAGCAAGGGGTCTCCCCTGGGTCTCCTCCTTGGCACAGCTTCCTCTAGATCAGGCAGGACAGCTTCAGGTCCACTTCAGCACACATTGGGCCCTAAAACAGGCTATTGGGCCTAACAGCAGAACTCCATCCAACAGCACTTCCCTAGGCCTAAGCCCAGGGGAAAAGAGTCAGTATATGGCCTGTCCCCAATATTTCTATCATCCCTCAGAATACACCAGTTGCCTAAACCTCCTACTGGAGCAGATAAAGAAAATATAAATATTTATAACTTAAGTTTGTTTGTGAAATCTCATACTATGACTAGGGTTGCCACCTGTCGGGTTTGGAAAGCTCTGCACCCCCCTTTTTTGCCGTGTATGGATTGCAGTGTTTTTTGCTTTTAAATAAACTTTTGGATTTTATTTTCTCAGTGTGCGGCTGTCCGGAGTTCTTCCTTTTTTGATTTGGAATCATGTGTTCGGGTTTCAAACTGCCTGAAACCCGGACACATTATTCAGACTGGGCTATGGGTTCCCAACAGGGTTGCTGGCTGCAGTTGTCTAAGCCGAGAGTGTCTCTCACACTGCCCAAAAACAGCACTAACAATTCCCCCCAAGCAGACGGAAGAGGAGAGAGGGCTTGATCTGCTCCTCTCTCCTCGCCCCTACCCCTCTGTGTTTTCCCACACTCCAATCCCCAGCACTGTGCCTCATAAAAGGAAAGTTGGGACCAGAAATTTGAAGTCCAGCAGTGTCAGATACATCTGGATGGGAGTTGCTGACTGCCAAGGGGTGAGTGGGCTCACCATCCATCCCTAACTGTGACTGAAGTCTCCCCCCTTCTATCTTCTGCTTCTGAGTACACTAAGGTAAATCAGGGTTCTCAGAGCACCCCTTACATCAGAGTTCCCCTTTACACCAGAAGCCACAGTGTTCCCCCTTACATCAGAGTCCTCTCCATGCATCTGAGTTTGCAGTGTTCCCCCTTAAATCAGGGTTCCCAGAGCATCCCTTACATCAGAGTCTGCAGAGTCCCCCCTTACTGTTTAAGGGAACTCTGCGAGTTCAGATATAAAAGGGGAGCTCTGCAGATTCAGATGTAAAAGGGGGACTCTGTGGGGACTCTTGTGATTAACTTTATATGATTGCAAAATATATATATAGTTTATACTATAATAAAAACAATTGCTGTGCAACGCTAAAGTGTTCGGGTGTGACTTGAAGAAAAGGTGGCAACCCTAACTATGACCAGTGATACAAGTGACATCTACTGGCGGCAATGAGAAATCACAAGCCAAGCTAAGCTTAGGGGAAAACTATACAATCAGTCTGAGCTAACTACAGCCCAGCCAAAAACGAAATTGACATAGTAGCCCCTACTTAGGAAAAGGGGACTACAGAAACATTAGAAATGTTTCTATCATATGTTGGCACACATGACTCTTAGAGTCCCCTTTTTTGAGGAGTTGGAGATATTTTTTATTTGTTTGGATGTTGTTACTCTGGGGTGACTCTGGACACATTTGGGTATGGCAGCCCTGTTGTGTTTTTTATTTATTTTTTGGATTTCTTATTAGTTTATCTATCTTGTATCTCTTGTGTATTCTAAAGAACATATAACTATATGTTTACATTATGCTATATGCAGGGTAGTAAGAAAAAATTACAAGGTGTGTGAATATTATATTTGTAGACAATACAGTTTCCAATGAATATTGACAATCTTGTAATGTTTTTGACACATTAGACAATAGCTGTACAATAATAAAGTTTATTTTAAACATTCTATTTACTAGGATATTAGTAGATATGTCCAGATACCAATTACCAAAGGAAAGAGTGGATGCAAGGAGAATAGAAAGTGCCGAGACTTCTAGGGTTTCTAGAAACTTCAGCTTATTCTAGGGGATTGACCATCTGCGTCATACACTTCAATGCTGCCGACCTATGTTCACTCTGAAGATAAGTGATCCAGGATAGAGAATTATATTTTTATGTACAAATATCTGTAAGGGGCACTTGTAAGTGCTAATGCCATAAGGATGGCAAAAAGCTTTCTATCTGCAAGAAGCATGTGGTTCCTTTTGTTCTGAAAGCTATACATAGCCACATCTTCCCCGCTGCTTGGTCACCATGTTACTAGCCACATCATTTCCTGTAGTGTTTGAAAAATGCACCGCCACTGGCTGCTGTATAGAATCCAGGGTCTGCTCCCTCTATAGTACAGTCTAGAATCAGACATTATCTTTCCCCTTTTGTCATTTTTTAAACAAACTACAAGGGCTGCCATTGGTGGCCTCATTCTGAAAATGCTAGTTGCATGGTTGCCAAGCTGGACAACAACTTTTTGGTTACACTACACCGTATTTACACTTTAACGGTACTGTAGGTAAATGAACCCTTAAAGTTGACCTTCAGCTAAATAGTTAAATGCACAGATGGAGAACATATAAAGGGAGGTATTTTATCTGCCAAAGAATTTGTATTTCTGACCATCCAGTCTTGAGGGTTACACTGCCCTACCACACAGCACAGTCCCAAGACACCACTTAGACTGTTACATTTATAAACTGTAGAAGGAATACAGTGATGTACACTCTACACCAACAGTCTGGAGAAGCACTGAAGAAGCAGCAGTAAACCGATTAACTAATCTCTCTGCTAAAGCTGGCCATACATAAGTAGAGATTTGATTAAAAAATAGTTTTAAGATCATTCATTCGATTTTCTAATCATTTATGGGGTCAAATCAATGTTCAGTTTTGACCACGACAAGAAAATTTGAAGGAGCTGGATGAAAACTTTTTCTTGAACAAACATTTTTATCAGTAAATATGATTTTTGTTCAGGAAAGTTCACTCACTTCAAAATCAAAAGTGGTGGGGTACTTTCACCAAGTCATTGACTGTACTGATAAGAATAAGTGTACAAATGTTCACACAAACATTTTTTTTTATAATCTACTAGTGTGTGGCCAGCTTAAATTCATTGCGAAGTCTTGTTTTTTTTTTTTCTCTAAAATTAACAAACCTGTTATAATTACCTGCCCTGTGCAGTGGATTTGCACAGAGCAGTCCAGATCTTCCGCTTCTTGGGTCCCTCTTCTGTGCTTTTGGCCCCTCCTTCCTGTTGAGTGCCCCCATAGCAAGCATCTTCCACAACTCCCAGTGTCCATTCAGACACAGAGCGGTGGCCTGGCCCCTCCCCGCCCCTCTCTCTCTTGATTGGCTGACTGACGTTGATAGACAGCAGCGGGAGCCAATGTCTCAGCCAGGTGGGGCTCAGGTAAGTATTAGGGGGGGGGGGGCAAGGGGGGCTGCTGCACACAGAAGGCTTTTTATCTTAATGCATAGAATTAAGCATTTAGATAGAAAATCTTCTGACTTTACAACCCCTTTAACTTTGCACTCTCCTTCTATTAGCATGTTCCTTGTTAGCATATTTGTATATAGCACACATGATTGACTCCTGGTGCTGCTTCTCCCTTTTCCAGTCTGCATGTTGTATAGGGAATTAAAAGAATCCTAATATTAGGATATGTATCTCTGAGATAAAGTTGTGGACAGGCACAAGTCTGGAGATGGATACAAACAAATGCTCTATCAATGCCTAAAAGCATTGGTACAGCACAGACCCTCTATGGATCAGGACGTCGCTCCAAATTGGCTGAAAGAGCCAGGAGGAAACTGGTCAGAGGGGCCACCAAGAGGCCTATAGCAACTCTGAAGCAGATGCAGGAATTTGGAGGCCACATGGAAAAGGTGTTATGGTCAGATGAGACTAAAATTGAACTATTTGGCCTCAACACCAAACGATGTCTGCCAGAAATCCAATACAGCTCATCATCCACATAACACTATTCCTACAGTAAAGCATGGAATATCCTGTCAATGGGGTGTTTCTCTGCAGCAGGGACTGTAGCGCTTGTCAGGATAGAAGGAAAATGGATGGGGCAAAATACCTTTAAATTCTTGGGAAAAATCTGCTGCCCTCTGCCAGAAAGTTGTCAATGGGAAGAAGGTTTACCTTCCAACATGACGATGATCCAAAGCACACAGCAAAAATGACCACACAGTGGTTGAAGGAGAAAGAGGTAAGTGTCCTTGCGTGGCCTAGTCAGAGCCCAGACTTACAGCCCATTGAAAATCTGTGGAATGACTGTAGTCCACAAACGGTCACCATCAAATTTAACTAAACTTGAGCAGTTCTGCAAAAAAGAGTGGGCAAATATTGCAAAGTCTAGATGTGAAAAGTTAGTAGAGACACATCCCAACAGACTAAAGGCTGTAATTAAAGCAAAAAGTGGTTAAAAAAATACTGACACAAGGGGGTGATCCCTTTTCCAACTTAATGATTCTGTTTTTAAAAAAAAAAAATTCTGACATATTGTTATATCTTTCACTTGGATGTTATAAGTTGCACTGAGTAAATACAGATGGATAACACAAAAACTGTGTCTGTCTTCATTTCAGGCTGCAAAGCAACAAACTGTGATTATTTTAAAGGGAGGGATTCTTTTCTATACCCACTGTATCAGTCCCTCCCCTCATGCCATGGTACTAGGTGTAATCCTGGACTCTGACCTCTCCTTTCAGCCCCATATCCAATCACTGTCCAAAACTTGCTGCCTTCACTTCTGTAACATTTCCAAGATATGCCCTTTCTTAACCAGTGACACCACCAAGTTACTAATTCGCTTGCTTGTTATCTCTCACCTCAACTATTGCAACTCCCTTCTCATTTGCTTACATTTACACAGTCTATCTACTTTCAGTTTATTCTGAGGCCACATGGAAAAAGGCGTTATGGCCAGATGAGACTGAATGCTGTTGCCTGGATCATCCACCTTACCAACATTTCAGTGTGTACCATTCTGCTCTGCCAACTCCTCCATTGGCTTCTGCTTGGCCAATGAATAAAGTTTAAAAATAATACCAACAACATACAAAGCCATCTGCATTAACCTGTATCACTAATCTCATCTCAAAATATCACCCAATCGTCATCTTTTCTCCTGCCAAGAACTCCTGATATCTTACTCTCTCATCACCTACTATCATGATCACCTCCAGGGCCTCTCCAGCGCCTCTCCCATTTATGAAAATCCCTTCCCTAATCTCTCTTGCTATCGCCTACTCTGTCCCCCTTAAAACTAATTTCTTCAGGGAAGCCAATTCTGCCTGTACCTAAAAATTGAAATCTAAATTTCTTCGTCAACTCATACTCTCAACACTTGCTCCTTTCTTTTAGATTGGAAGTTCCCACTAGCAGGGCCCTTCTAATACACATCTTGAATTACATTGTAACTGTACTGTTTATGTTTATTTTGCAAAGCATTACCCATACTGTTTCCCACTATATCTTGTATAATAATAATGCTATCGCAGTGCCTGGTAGCACATGTACAGGTGTTTTCAAGTCTTCTGTGGCATGTTAGCAGCAAATTTAAATGAATGGCCTGCCTTTATACAACACATGTTAGCAGGTGACATAACGTGCATTAACAAATTGTCCGATTGCACAAGTGTGAATGGGGCCTAAGACACATTTATAAGAGCTGATGTCTTTTTTTATTTTTTTTTATTTAGCATAACAGAAATTACACATACAATCCACTGGGTAGGTAACACAGCATGTACAGGTACCAATGAATTTCACAGTGATCCAGGCATTAGTGTCATCCTCATCAAACTGTAAATACATAGTCCTGAATCCCAACCATAACCCTGTAGACCAATATTTACACTCCAATAAGCATCCTAAATCCCCTTCATCCTTATTATTGTCAGTGCATTGTACTCCTACTCTTACCCTCCTGAGAAACCTCGCCAGCTGGAGCCCCATTTTCCATCAATCTATTTTGTGAGTCAACCGACCTAAACCATACCTTCCTGAACTTCTTGGGAGCTCCCCTGGTCTCATACATCATCCGGTATAAAAGTACGTCCGCATTCACTACCTTTATCCACATCGCTACTGTCAGTTGTTCTCCATAGATCCATCTCCGTGCTATAAGTTTTCATACTCCAAAATATAAAATTCTGAGAAACAACTTAGTATATACGTCTACCTCTTCTTGGTCAAAGACACCCGGGAGGCAACATAAGGGAGAACATATGTTAAGGAGGTCAAAGTTATCTGATATAAATTCAGTCACCCTTGACCACAGGGAAACGTGTCCTAGGGCATTCCCATACCATGTGAAGAAAAGTTCAGTCTGCCCCCATACATTTGTGGCACGCTGCAGAGTCTCTCTTGTGCATTTGAAATCTAGTGGGTGTATAGTACATCTGGTGGAGGTATCTAAGCTGAATCATCTTATCCATGGAAGAGATGACAGAGACAAGATAGGTACCCAGAGCTTCCTGCCACATCTCCTCAGACAACTCCGGTACTACAGCCATCCAGCGAGACCTGGTCCTGGCAATCAACCCAGGCTTCCCAGGTCCCACCTCCCTATAGTATCTGGAAATGCATTTGTCTGGATTAGGATCGATCAGGATCCTCTCCAGAGCCGTATTTTGAACCCTAACCTCCCCACCCCCAAACTGTGCTATAGCTACATGATGCAACTGAGCATATCGGAAATGCCAAGTCCTGGGTATTCCAAACTGTTCCCGTAATTGCGCAAAGGTGGACATCTTGCTGTTCTGATATATATGATGCAAATACTTTATACCATATTTAGCCCATATATATCCCTCTTCCATTATAAAGAACTACTTCAGTGATTGATTACACCACAGAGGACTATTGGGGGATAGGCATAAAGGCTCATTCCTCATCCGCTGGGCACAGAGCTGAAATACCCTACCAGGACGTGCCATGATGGAGCCCACCTTCCTACCCGGAACCCCTTTCCTGAACACCATATTTAGTAGAGTTTCTTGCGAGGTAGCTACCGCAGCTTCCAGTGAAGTAGTGGCATTAGGAATCTGGGGAAAAAATCTCCAATGTAAAAAGGACAGTTGAGACGCAAAAAAATCCCACTACAATGGATTCTATGGTCCTAAAGATCCTAAGCGACATGAAGACAGGAGAATTCGAAAGAATGTACAGAAATTTAGGAAGAAAAACATTTTAAACAGGTTTATTCGTCCCATCAGTGTAAGCGGCAGAGTCTGCTATTTCTGCACTCTCCTTAAAAAAGCCCCTATAATCGGCGTCAAATTGAGGTCCAGAAACCGAGAAATAGGGAGCTGCACTACAACCCATAAATATTTTTTTTTAACATAAAGTTTATTTATTTTGAACAAACAAACAATTTATACAACAGAATGTAGTATGTTCAGACAGATAGCGTATACGGGAAAGTCATACATCTTAGCAACAAGAAAGTGCAAAAATTGTGAACTTCATCTTCATACATCAACTGGTATTTATTGGCTATGTGTTATCAGCCTACCCAGTGCACCTATACTAATCCCTATGAAGCAACAAGAGTGTGGAAAGGGGGGGGAACAGTCATTCATTATAGCCTTTCCGGACCCACCACCCTCGGATGGGTCCCCCTACAGGTGTTGATGGAGCTCAATGTGAGACAGGATAAAAGGGTCTTCCATACTGGCCTGGCAAGCTCCCGCAGACTCTTTGCGAGCATTATTCAAGAGTTAAATGTTTAGCCTCCACCCAGGCAGCCCATATTTTGTCAAATTTCTGTGGGCAATTCCTTCCCATGTATGTTAATTTGTATAGAGGCAGTGCTGTGTTGATAAGAGAGAGCCATTGTTGCCTACTTGGGGGTTGAGTCTGGTTCCACTGGAGGAGGATTGCTTTCCTAGCGTACATCGTAGAGTAGAACACAAATAGTTTTTTCCTATGGGGGGCCTCTAGATTATCGCATATACCCAGGAGCAGGGGGACAGGACTGTATGGAACATTTAACTTCCCTATAGAGTTTATGTCGCCGAGGACCTCCCTCCAAAAGTCTCTTATTTTGGGGCAAAACCACACAGTGTGGAAGAAGTCTGCTCCCTCTGAACCGCACTTGGGACAATTAGTGTTCCTGCTCGGATAGATCTTTGCCAGGCGCACCGGAGAGTAGTAGGCCCTGTGTAGAAACTTTAGTTGCATAAATCTATCCCTAGAGGAGATAGTCAGTGCCAAGAATTGCTGTATTCCCTCCTCCCAATCATCATCCGCCAGATCAGGGATATCATTTTTCCAGCAAGAGAACAGGCTAGAAACCTTGGACGTATCCAACAGTGCCACTTTATTGTATATGTTTGATAGCGTTTTGGTACCACCCGGGGATCTTAAATCGGTTTCTAAGTCTGACATCCGCAGGGTAACCTGGGCGGGGAATTGGGAGCAGAAAGCGTGCCTTAATTGAAGGTACCTAAAAAACATCTGGTTTGGGAGGTTTTTACTGCTTTTCAAAGCATCAAACGATAGGAGTTGGTCCTGGGACATTATATCCCCTAAAGTTGTGATCCCGTGTCTAGCCCACAATACCTGGTCCGGGATAGAAAGGAATTGCGGGAGTTTCGGGTTGCCCCATAGTGGCGTCACCGGGGACCATGTCCCGGGTTCCTTAAGTTTCTTGTATACTATATCCCATACTCTAAGCGTTGTTCTCATAGGAGTGGTTATCCTAGGATTGGACTGGGGACCTCTATGTATAAGGTTCCTTAATTCTGAATAAGAACCTAGCAACGCGGCCTCAGCATTGGACGCCGGGTTGGCAGGCTTGTCCGTCAGCCACCACTTCAATGTCACCAGAACTGCAGCCCAGTAATATTTCTGCAAACACGGAAGTGCCAGGCCCCCAAGCGTGACCGGGAGCTGTAGAGTAGTTTTAGCTACCCTAGGGACCTTGCCGTTCCAAAGAAAGGAGATAAGGATGCTATCTATCTTCCTAAAGAATGCATTTGGTATGTGAACCAGTGTTTGCCTAAATAGGTAACTGAATTTAGGAAGGATTGACATCTTGACAAGGTTCACCCGGCCAACTAGGGTCAGAAGAAGCGTTTTCCACATTGCGCATTTTTGGGTTACCTGCGACACCACTGGGGACAAATTAAGGTCAAGAAACCTGCGGAGGTCTCTATGAATCTCCATTCCCAGGTACCTGAACTGGGACACTCGTTGGAGTTGCCCATCATCAGTGGTAGGGGCATTCCCTGAGTGAAGTGGGAAGAGAACGGACTTTCCTCAGTTTATACGTATTCCCGAGTATCTCCCGTATCTATCTATGATCTCCAGGGCCTGCTGCAGAGAGGTGCCATCATCCCTAAGATAGAGGAGAGTGTCATCCGCGTATAATGACACTCTTTCCCGAAGAGGACCTAACACTATACCAGTTATTTGGGAGGTATTCCTAAGTAGAATGGCCATGGGTTCTATTGCAAGTGCAAATAGCCCTGGCGACAGAGGAGAGCCCTGCCTTGTTCCCCTCCGCAAGGGGAAGGGTGCGGACAGGGTGTTGCCCGTACGAACCCTGGCCGTCGGAGATCTGTACACGGCCTCAACCCAGGAGATGAAGACGGGGCCAAAGCCAAACCTGCGGAGGACCTCCCACAGATAGTGCCACTCAACTGAGTCGAAAGCTTTTTCGGCATCCAAGGAGGCCACTACCGCAGGTTCCGCGTCTCCAACCCCCGAGGCCAAAACCGCATACAGTCTCCGAAGGTTAATATCCGTCCCCTTGCCTGGCATGAAGCCTGATTGATCTTCATGTATCAGGGTAAGTATAACCTCATTAAGTCGTTGAGCAAGAATTTTGGTCAATATTTTTGCATCTGAATTGAGAAGCGAGATAGGCCTGTATGACAAGCACAATTGGGGGTCCTTCCCTGGTTTGGGTATTACTACTATTATGGCCTGCGCCATGGATGGGGGCAGGGATCCTTCCTTTAAC